>OY756392.1:22987165-23021924 GCA_963576865.1 Anania hortulata | reverse complement strand
AACCTAACCTAACCTAACCTAACCTAACCTAACCTAACCTAACCTAACCTAACCTAACCTAACCTAACCTAACCTAACCTAACCTAACCTAACCTAACCTAACCTAACCTAACCTAACCTAACCTAACCTAACCTAACCTAACCTAACCTAACCTAACCTAACCTAACCTAACCTAACCTAACCTAACCTAACCTAACCTAACCTAACCTAACCTAACCTAACCTAACCTAACCTAACCTAACCTAACCTAACCTAACCTAACCTAACCTAACCTAACCTAACCTAACCATAACCTAACCTAACCTAACCTAACCTAACCTAACCTAACCTAACCTAACCTAACCTAACCTAACCTAACCTAACCTAACCTAACCTAACCTAACCTAACCTAACCTAACCTAACCTAACCTAACCTAACCTAACCTAACCTAACCTAACCTAACCTAACCTAACCTAACCTAACCTAACCTAACCTAACCTAACCTAACCTAACCTAACCTAACCTAACCTAACCTAACCTAACCTAACCTAACCTAACCTAACCTAACCTAACCTAACCTAACCTAACCTAACCTAACCTAACCTAACCTAACCTAACCTAACCTAACCTAACCTAACCTAACCTAACCTAACCTAACCTAACCTAACCTAACCTAACCTAACCTAACCTAACCTAACCTAACCTAACCTAACCTAACCTAACCTAACCTAACCTAACCTAACCTAACCTAACCTAACCTAACCTAACCTAACCTAACCTAACCTAACCTAACCTAACCTAACCTAACCTAACCTAACCTAACCTAACCTAACCTAACCTAACCTAACCTAACCTAACCTAACCTAACCTAACCTAACCTAACCTAACCTAACCTAACCTAACCTAACCTAACCTAACCTAACCTAACCTAACCTAACCTAACCTAACCTAACCTAACCTAACCTAACCTAACCTAACCTAACCTAACCTAACCTAACCTAACCTAACCTAACCTAACCTAACCTAACCTAACCTAACCTAACCTAACCTAACCTAACCTAACCTAACCTAACCTAACCTAACCTAACCTAACCTAACCTAACCTAACCTAACCTAACCTAACCTAACCTAACCTAACCTAACCTAACCTAACCTAACCTAACCTAACCTAACCTAACCTAACCTAACCTAACCTAACCTAACCTAACCTAACCTAACCTAACCTAACCTAACCTAACCTAACCTAACCTAACCTAACCTAACCTAACCTAACCTAACCTAACCTAACCTAACCTAACCTAACCTAACCTAACCTAACCTAACCTAACCTAACCTAACCTAACCTAACCTAACCTAACCTAACCTAACCTAACCTAACCTAACCTAACCTAACCTAACCTAACCTAACCTAACCTAACCTAACCTAACCTAACCTAACCTAACCTAACCTAACCTAACCTAACCTAACCTAACCTAACCTAACCTAACCTAACCTAACCTAACCTAACCTAACCTAACCTAACCTAACCTAACCTAACCTAACCTAACCTAACCTAACCTAACCTAACCTAACCTAACCTAACCTAACCTAACCTAACCTAACCTAACCTAACCTAACCTAACCTAACCTAACCTAACCTAACCTAACCTAACCTAACCTAACCTAACCTAACCTAACCTAACCTAACCTAACCTAACCTAACCTAACCTAACCTAACCTAACCTAACCTAACCTAACCTAACCTAACCTAACCTAACCTAACCTAACCTAACCTAACCTAACCTAACCTAACCTAACCTAACCTAACCTAACCTAACCTAACCTAACCTAACCTAACCTAACCTAACCTAACCTAACCTAACCTAACCTAACCTAACCTAACCTAACCTAACCTAACCTAACCTAACCTAACCTAACCTAACCTAACCTAACCTAACCTAACCTAACCTAACCTAACCTAACCTAACCTAACCTAACCTAACCTAACCTAA
Organism: Anania hortulata; assembly: GCA_963576865.1. NCBI lineage: Eukaryota > Metazoa > Arthropoda > Insecta > Lepidoptera > Crambidae > Anania > Anania hortulata. The sequence continues at coordinate 23,019,951 of OY756392.1, read as the reverse complement.
CCTAACCTAACCTAACCTAACCTAACCTAACCTAACCTAACCTAACCTAACCTAACCTAACCTAACCTAACCTAACCTAACCTAACCTAACCTAACCTAACCTAACCTAACCTAACCTAACCTAACCTAACCTAACCTAACCTAACCTAACCTAACCTAACCTAACCTAACCTAACCTAACCTAACCTAACCTAACCTAACCTAACCTAACCTAACCTAACCTAACCTAACCTAACCTAACCTAACCTAACCTAACCTAACCTAACCTAACCTAACCTAACCTAACCTAACCTAACCTAACCTAACCTAACCTAACCTAACCTAACCTAACCTAACCTAACCTAACCTAACCTAACCTAACCTAACCTAACCTAACCTAACCTAACCTAACCTAACCTAACCTAACCTAACCTAACCTAACCTAACCTAACCTAACCTAACCTAACCTAACCTAACCTAACCTAACCTAACCTAACCTAACCTAACCTAACCTAACCTAACCTAACCTAACCTAACCTAACCTAACCTAACCTAACCTAACCTAACCTAACCTAACCTAACCTAACCTAACCTAACCTAACCTAACCTAACCTAACCTAACCTAACCTAACCTAACCTAACCTAACCTAACCTAACCTAACCTAACCTAACCTAACCTAACCTAACCTAACCTAACCTAACCTAACCTAACCTAACCTAACCTAACCTAACCTAACCTAACCTAACCTAACCTAACCTAACCTAACCTAACCTAACCTAACCTAACCTAACCTAACCTAACCTAACCTAACCTAACCTAACCTAACCTAACCTAACCTAACCTAACCTAACCTAACCTAACCTAACCTAACCTAACCTAACCTAACCTAACCTAACCTAACCTAACCTAACCTAACCTAACCTAACCTAACCTAACCTAACCTAACCTAACCTAACCTAACCTAACCTAACCTAACCTAACCTAACCTAACCTAACCTAACCTAACCTAACCTAACCTAACCTAACCTAACCTAACCTAACCTAACCTAACCTAACCTAACCTAACCTAACCTAACCTAACCTAACCTAACCTAACCTAACCTAACCTAACCTAACCTAACCTAACCTAACCTAACCTAACCTAACCTAACCTAACCTAACCTAACCTAACCTAACCTAACCTAACCTAACCTAACCTAACCTAACCTAACCTAACCTAACCTAACCTAACCTAACCTAACCTAACCTAACCTAACCTAACCTAACCTAACCTAACCTAACCTAACCTAACCTAACCTAACCTAACCTAACCTAACCTAACCTAACCTAACCTAACCTAACCTAACCTAACCTAACCTAACCTAACCTAACCTAACCTAACCTAACCTAACCTAACCTAACCTAACCTAACCTAACCTAACCTAACCTAACCTAACCTAACCTAACCTAACCTAACCTAACCTAACCTAACCTAACCTAACCTAACCTAACCTAACCTAACCTAACCTAACCTAACCTAACCTAACCTAACCTAACCTAACCTAACCTAACCTAACCTAACCTAACCTAACCTAACCTAACCTAACCTAACCTAACCTAACCTAACCTAACCTAACCTAACCTAACCTAACCTAACCTAACCTAACCTAACCTAACCTAACCTAACCTAACCTAACCTAACCTAACCTAACCTAACCTAACCTAACCTAACCTAACCTAACCTAACCTAACCTAACCTAACCTAACCTAACCTAACCTAACCTAACCTAACCTAACCTAACCTAACCTAACCTAACCTAACCTAACCTAACCTAACCTAACCTAACCTAACCTAACCTAACCTAACCTAACCTAACCTAACCTAACCTAACCTAACCTAACCTAACCTAACCTAACCTAACCTAACCTAACCTAACCTAACCTAACCTAACCTAACCTAACCTAACCTAACCTAACCTAACCTAACCTAACCTAACCTAACCTAACCTAACCTAACCTAACCTAACCTAACCTAACCTAACCTAACCTAACCTAACCTAACCTAACCTAACCTAACCTAACCTAACCTAACCTAACCTAACCTAACCTAACCTAACCTAACCTAACCTAACCTAACCTAACCTAACCTAACCTAACCTAACCTAACCTAACCTAACCTAACCTAACCTAACCTAACCTAACCTAACCTAACCTAACCTAACCTAACCTAACCTAACCTAACCTAACCTAACCTAACCTAACCTAACCTAACCTAACCTAACCTAACCTAACCTAACCTAACCTAACCTAACCTAACCTAACCTAACCTAACCTAACCTAACCTAACCTAACCTAACCTAACCTAACCTAACCTAACCTAACCTAACCTAACCTAACCTAACCTAACCTAACCTAACCTAACCTAACCTAACCTAACCTAACCTAACCTAACCTAACCTAACCTAACCTAACCTAACCTAACCTAACCTAACCTAACCTAACCTAACCTAACCTAACCTAACCTAACCTAACCTAACCTAACCTAACCTAACCTAACCTAACCTAACCTAACCAAGTCGCACGCCGTCCGCCGCCGCGAACGCCACGTTTCTGCGACGCTCCGTTGTCTTTAAATCGCAAAAATAGTCTTTTTACGTCTAAATACAGTGTATTGTATATCAAAAGACGCGTAATTTTACCCCAGTGACGATCCCGCAAACCGCGTGAAAATCGGACTTACGGTTCTCGAGTTATCGGCCGAAAACCGCTAAAATCAGTGACTTGTGACACTAAATTGTGAACGCTGCCCGATTTGTCGCGACGACACCCCAGTTTTTGTACACGCTTCGACGCGCCACATCACCCTCCAACTGCCTGCGAAATTTGGGATTTTTTCCGGCTCAATTGGATGAGTTATCAACCATAAACCACACCGAGCCCCCAAGTCAACTTCGCAGCCGGAGCTGGTACCACCACAAGCGCTACTGGGATCGACGCGGACCATCACCCCCATCATTCTCCAGGTTTCAGACTGGAAATCGCATCACTAGAAGCTTAGTTGTCGACGTTTTACTGCTGGACTCAACACAACCTGAACTTCGCTGAAGATTATCTCGCAGTCTTCAGCGACAACCACCTCCTGAAAAATTTGTGAAGATAGCTGGAAGCTTCCTCTTTCCAGAGGTACCAATTTTAGATTTTTAAGTGCAATAGTTTAGTTTTTATTAGCATTTTCCTTCGAGTAGTCATTTTAAAGTCCATCCAGTGTTGCCAATTTATGCTATTTTCAGTTATAACTTTAGTTTCAGCACATATTTACTTAATTTCTCTTCGCTAAAGTTAGTTTTATATCTTTCCACAACATCCCTGAAAATTTCAGCCAGATTCATTCACAAACAAAAAAGTCGATTTCAAAATCGAATTACGTAACCGCGCGGCAAATTCAAATCGCCTTATCACTACGGATTTTTATCGGCTAAATTTTATAAACATGTCTTCGTCGGACGGGGAAGAGTACGATGGTGACTACGGGGACCTTACCGCCTACCTCTCCCCATATGGTGGGTCACCCACCCCCTCTGACAACACCCTTAAATCTGGTAGATCCGGTAGAACCACGAGATCTGGTAGGTCTGGCAAGACTGGCAAGACCACATACCGCCCGGTCTCCAAAGCTAAGCATTCCAGCCTCAGCCAGGAACACCACTCCACTCCATCCATTTCCACAGCCACTACACAACCACAACCGGCTGCCAAGCAGCCTTTCGACTACGAGGGAGCCCTCCTCAAGGGAGCCCTCAGCATGCTAGACCGCATCAAGTACTGTGTGGCACAATGCGGGCGTGGTATGAAAAAGGAGTACCGCGACGAGATCAACGAGAATGTGGGCGGTCTGAAGCGTTACGTTACGGGCACACCACCGCCCTGCTTCACAGACAAAACATCTAAGGACGCGGCCCCTGGCATCGACCAGGTGCGGCAGGCGGTTCGCGAGGAGCTGGCCAAGGCCAGTGCCCCCAGTCCTGAGACCATCAGGGAGACTGTCAGGGACTGCGTCCGGTCTGAAATTCGCAATGCGTTGCGCACACCTAGCACGCATTCTTCGGCCCCGGGTTTACTTACCTACGCTGAGGCTACCGCACGCCCCACCCCACCTAAGCCCCAAGGCGGACACATTCTCGTTGTGACCAAGACAGGGGACCCCCCAGCCACTAAAGACGAAATAAATAAGATCTGGAAAGATAACATCTCTTTCAAAACCTCCACCTTCGCACCCGCCCGCATTCAGACCATTCATAATAATCGTCTAAGGGTAGAATTCGACACACTCGAGCAGCGTGACGAAACCGCGGAACGCCTCGCCTCCAATTCTGCCCTTACGGCGAAAAAACTTAATAAGTTACAGCCTATGGTGATCCTTAAGGGCATCGCACGCGACACCAACAAAGACGAGCTTGCCGACATTCTACTCGGCCAGAACCCCACAATCACTAAGGCCTTTAAAGCTGACACAGACATCACCGTGAAATTCACGAAAAACAACCGTCGCAACCCCGGCCTTTACAACGCTATACTTATGGTCACACCTCCCATATGGGAGGTAATGACTAAACTAGGACGCGTAAACATAGACCACCAACGTGTATCCGCTAGTGACTATTGCCCTCTACTTCAATGCCACCGCTGCCTGCAGTATGGACACCTACGTTCCAAATGTCGCACTGAAACCGAAGCTTGCTCACACTGCGCATCCACAGAACACTCATTTATAGACTGTCCAGCTAAAAATAACAAGAACGTAGTGAAATGCCACAACTGCGCCAAAGCTGGTAAGCCCGCCAGCCACTCAGCCACCTCACAAAACTGCCCGCTGCACATCATTATGACCGAGCGCACCCGCGCCCGGACCGACTACGGTAATTAATTAATAAATTCATCTTTTATTTTACACATCATACACATTACACTTATCATTACACATACACTTTCACTACATAACACTCACCCTTGACACTTTTTACACTCATAACATCTCATCATTTACATACATACATAAATCCGCTCACCCTTGACACTTTGTGCACTATCGACTCTGTCCCCTCACTATCATCGTATCCATTGTTCTCGCGGTAATAGTGCGGTGACTTACTCGACTTTCGTGCTAGTGCTGACCCATATCGGACGCCCCACTTAGGGGGCGCTCCCTATAGGAGTAATGGATGACAACATACAATTTTCACTTCACATCTATACACATTCTAACACATTCTAACAATCATTATACACACTTAATATATAAAATAATTGAAAACTCACTTAATTAAAACATTCACATTACAACTGTTATTTAAATATCTAAACATAATTTAAATTAATTAATCGCCTACAATACTCATACTACATATAAACACACTCAAATTCACTGTATCTATTAGTTATAACATTATTAACATTGCATCACCAACACATAATCACTCTCATCTACTTGGGTACGTCCACATACATACACTACACAACTTTATAATAACTTATAAGTAAACATTTAAATATTTTATTTATACTCTTATATTTTATCTGCCCCCACCAAACGCTCACTCTTGACACTTTTGTGCCACTTGTCGACACTCATCTCGACTACATCCCAACACTAGCCAGTCCTTATCATTATACCACGTGACATAGAAAAATCGAGTTTTAACTAACTTCTTGTACATTTTCTTTAAATCTCTATTCATTAACATGTTCACGGATGTTTTGCACACTGTTTTCATACCTCACACACTAATTTCCATGCGCTTTTACTCACTTTTCATCACCTCGATTTGCTTCATACAAATAAGCCACGCCCCAAGCCCCGCCCACTCATTATTACTGAAATACCGTATTTTATCACCTAAAATCATCACATTATTGATCACCTATGTCTAAGTAACCACTTCTATATAATACTTATGCCAATATGTCTCTCATTCACCGGCAAACGGGCCTTTTAGTTGTAAACATACATTTCCTCATTACTCACGATTCACAAGACTTATGATTATGATACTCACAATAGCAAGCCTTCAGGTCAATACCTTTCATTTGACACCCCATTCTCCTATTTTAAACACCCCTGCGTCCTTAAATTTACATCTCAAATTCACGGAACGTCAGCGTAATAACACCCTTGAAAATTAGAAAAAACTCGAATCTCTGTCTATTACCTACCTCATACCTTACTCTATTAGTCAATAATCTATCTTTTAACATTACTATCACATTTTACAAAACAACTACCTCTCTAACCTCATACACACAAACATCACCTTTACGACGCTTTTACAGCCCAACGACTTACGCTTTGCATTAACTACTCACACAAATCGCTAATTATACTCTCCATCTACACCTCCACACAATCATAATATTGTAAACACATTCACAACATCTATTTCATAGTTTACTCAATACATCCCACACAACATTAAGCCCTCATTCCGTATTTTACACCTATTTGTCCCATTCATTTACTCGACGACTCCTCACACGCCACCTATACCACTTTCAACACACCACTCGCAGTATAAAACTTTACTCAACGTAGTTCACACTTAGCACGTCACAAGCACGCTTTTACACCTCATAGCACAACCCAATAGCTTCAGTTTCACTGACGCTTCACACAGATGTCACTAGATATGCACACACCAATACACATACAAACATTACACATCACGCCCGTCACACAATATACACTATCACCCTTTATTCTATTGATTTATAATTAATACGCCATCACTTTCCACATAATTTACACACTTTTAAACTTCACACTCCACCTTTATCTCGCGAATTCAGCGCCCCCAGCGGCAATTGACATTCAACACCTACCACTCTATTTAATAGCTTCAACACAGATGCCGCCTCTATCCCTTCTTTGAACATCGACATCTTTACTTATACAAAACACGGAAACACTTGCAACCTCCTATCGTATTATATCTTAACTCTTAATTTTTAATTTACATAATTAACGTCATTTGCAACATTATTAAACATCAAATCTCACGCCCGTAGCGCCATCTGACCACACTAATCATAACAACTCGTCCCTGTGGATTTACCGCCTCTAGCGCTCGCCCAACACACTTTACACTTTAGTACACTGCACACCACATCTCAACAACTTTCACATAGATGTCACTAGTTCTGCACACATTAATAGTTAGACACACACATCAATTACCAATGATATATAATATCAATCAACAATCATATCTATCAACTCATTAAACCACACAACAACCTACTACACAATCGCACATTATTCAAATTGTAACATTAACTTCATACCTTTACGCGAACCCAACGCCCCTAGCGGAAACTCTATATATTACATACAATCACTCGTCCACTAATAACTTCGACTTAGTTGTCAACTCACACATATAACGTAACAAATATTGTACGTACATACTCACAGTATCATCTCTTAATTACTTAATTACTTAACTTTCTCCTCTTCGATTAATTCACGCTTTTATTGTTATTACATATTAATCACCACGCGCACTTACTCACGCTTTCAGCGCCACCTTTTTCTACATCACAAAACGCACGTCGTGGATTTAGCGCCTCTAGCGCTCACATTACACAACACCCACCACATCGCTTTCCACATACACAGTTCTGCCACTCGCTAACAGATGCCGCCACACTCGCGGACACAACCATCATTTACACAATATAATTTTGATCATTCGCATTGTAAATAATCATCAGCCGACACTAAAACATACATTATTAATTAATTACTTGTCATAGGTTAAGTAATCACATACATATCACGCTGCAATCGGTTTCGATGCGACATCATATCTAGGCGCACATAGCGCCACTTCGTATAGCAAGGCAAACTTGTTGTCGAGTCTCTGCATGCCTGTTCGGGCTGCCATGAACTCCGTGGCGCTAGTCACTTTATCTTTCACCAGAGGTCGACTGTATACTCACAATAACTACGTAAGTTTATTCTAGCCATTATTTTGATACATTAATTTGCATCAGCCTCTTATTGATAAATTAATCACATATTGCGATGGGGCATAAGTCAACAAAAAACTTATCCCCATCCATTTTAACTTTAATTGCATCAATGTTATCGCATTAATCACACATATTATTACGCAACTAGTCTTATAAATTATCACCAGAGGTCGACTACAAACATTACAAATTCGCATAATAACATAATATTCCCTTGCTGTTACCGTTAAACCTTGTACCTACTCACATCATTTATCTTTAATCATTCACTAATATACTTTTACTTGATCAACTCACCTATTAATAGACACTACATACTAATTATTACGCGCTCAAACTCACGCTCGCAGCGCCATCTTTTCACACCACAAAACTTACGTCGCGGATTTAACGCCTCTAGCGCACACATTACACAACACTCATTACATCGCCTTTTACACATACAGTTTTGCCACTCCCTACCAGAGGCCGCCACACTCGCGGATAAAATTAAATTTTGTAACTACCATGAACCTCGCGACCTCAGTACCGTCGCCCCGCACTAGATGGCGCAGTCTCGGTTAACATTTACGTAATTCGATTTCAATTTCAACTTTTATATACTTACCAAATTTAAATTTCTAACACTGCTAATTTAATATTATCAGTGTACAACTTAATAATATACAACTACTTTGACAATAGCTTATCTCCTTCTACTCTATTTTGCACTTAGTTTACTTTAAATTTTCCTTAGACTTTGTTATTAATTCAAGCTCTTATCTTGCTACCAATTTGACTTCTTTATTCACGAATAAGCTCTCTCATCCTAGAACTACTATGGATATACTCCTTTTCTCTCTGTCTTGTTACCATATTGATCTATTCTTACAATTAGTTAACTGCTGATTTAATTAATATTTAAGCAAAATAGCATAATTACGACACACTGATTGCTCTACTAGTATTACTATATTATAGTTTAGACTGATTTAATTATACTAGCCTACGCACTAAATGATAGTACATAACTTTATTGTAATTTTAACGCCATATCAGGCTTGTAGCCAACAGCCTCTGAATATAAACCACTCATACTGTAATTTTTAAGTTTAGTTTAATTAGTTACACAAACTGTATAGCCACAATTGTACATAACTGTACATTGCTTACTGTATATAATCTACTTAGTTCTAATTTAGCTTTACTTTCTAATTTATCACTGTACATAGTTTATATAATTAACATTACTTGTCACAACTGTCTGCGCCCTACGCAGCTACTTTTGTACAAGTATTTGTCACATTGAAATACTCACATCCCAATCGTTTATTATAGTTTCAATAATGTATATAGCTTTGCCGAATATTAACTCTATACATAGAGTACATTATATTTAAGCAACTTATAATTTAGATTTAACTACTTTACTAGACTAAGTTAATGACTACATTTCTTTCTTTCTCTCTGATAACTAATTTTAACTGTGTATCATTGCAGTTTCAAACTTCTAACTTGCGATATCTATTACTGACACTCCTTAATCCTTACTCTGGCTCACCAGAGTAATAGCTATCAGTGAAATAAAACTTATTAAATCTCTGAAATTTGAAAGCTGACAACTTGGTTAGCCACAATGCACTATTCTTGTAGTAATTTATAATAAATCTGATATTTGAAATTATCATACAAACAAATTTCACTAAAATTATCAAATTTCAAAATTTTGTAATATTATTCCTACCATATAGCTCTACTCTTTTTCGCATTTTATCTCATAATAAACAACACAGAGAAAAAGTTATTTAATAATTAAAATTAAAATTTTTTTAGAAAATTCTGAAATTTGGTAGACTTATTCTTTATATTTAGGCTTAGTCTTTTTCACACTCTGAATAAAATTAAAAGCTTTGTATAAAAAGTTATTAACGAAAAATCCTAATTTATTGCTTTTGACATTGTACAAATACCTAAGCTAATCCGAGCAACTAATTTTGCTCTTACGGCTACTTATCCATCATATAATTTTAAGTTTAGTTGATTTCTACTTACTTGCTACACTGTATTTGACCAATAATAATCTTTAAATGTAAAGCAACATGAAAAAAAAAAAAAAAAAAAAAAAAAAAAAAAAAAAAAAAAAAAAAAAAAAAAAAAAAAAAAAAAAAAAAAAAAAAAAAAAAAAAAAAAAAAAAAAACCAGAATTACTCAATTACTCTGTTGCTTAGTTTAATGCTTAGTTCTTAAGAAACAAACAGTCTCTATCCGACTTATTACTTTTTACTAATATATTTTACTCACTGTATTTACTACTTTATCTCGATACGTCATTATTGAAATAAATAAATTTCAATATACTTCTGTTTTGCCTCAGGCAAATTGGGATGGTGTATTTCAATAGCACCGCCCGGTTGAAAACCTAAGTTTCTATTACGAAAACAAATAGGCTCATCACACTCTTAACATTATATTCCTTTTTCTCAAACTTACATTCTTAATATATTTGGTGCAGGACGTAAACCAAAGCGATCACTCCAAATATACACTGTAACATTACTTAACTGCCCTGGAAAACAATAACATTGGGCCAATTAAAACTGAAAAATCTTGTTGTACATTTATTTAAAAAAAAAAAAAAAAAAAAAAAAACTAACCTAACCTAACCTAACCTAACCTAACCTAACCTAACCTAACCTAACCTAACCTAACCTAACCTAACCTAACCTAACCTAACCTAACCTAACCTAACCTAACCTAACCTAACCTAACCTAACCTAACCTAACCTAACCTAACCTAACCTAACCTAACCTAACCTAACCTAACCTAACCTAACCTAACCTAACCTAACCTAACCTAACCTAACCTAACCTAACCTAACCTAACCTAACCTAACCTAACCTAACCTAACCTAACCTAACCTAACCTAACCTAACCTAACCTAACCTAACCTAACCTAACCTAACCTAACCTAACCTAACCTAACCTAACCTAACCTAACCTAACCTAACCTAACCTAACCTAACCTAACCTAACCTAACCTAACCTAACCTAACCTAACCTAACCTAACCTAACCTAACCTAACCTAACCTAACCTAACCTAACCTAACCTAACCTAACCTAACCTAACCTAACCTAACCTAACCTAACCTAACCTAACCTAACCTAACCTAACCTAACCTAACCTAACCTAACCTAACCTAACCTAACCTAACCTAACCTAACCTAACCTAACCTAACCTAACCTAACCTAACCTAACCTAACCTAACCTAACCTAACCTAACCTAACCTAACCTAACCTAACCTAACCTAACCTAACCTAACCTAACCTAACCTAACCTAACCTAACCTAACCTAACCTAACCTAACCTAACCTAACCTAACCTAACCTAACCTAACCTAACCTAACCTAACCTAACCTAACCTAACCTAACCTAACCTAACCTAACCTAACCTAACCTAACCTAACCTAACCTAACCTAACCTAACCTAACCTAACCTAACCTAACCTAACCTAACCTAACCTAACCTAACCTAACCTAACCTAACCTAACCTAACCTAACCTAACCTAACCTAACCTAACCTAACCTAACCTAACCTAACCTAACCTAACCTAACCTAACCTAACCTAACCTAACCTAACCTAACCTAACCTAACCTAACCTAACCTAACCTAACCTAACCTAACCTAACCTAACCTAACCTAACCTAACCTAACCTAACCTAACCTAACCTAACCTAACCTAACCTAACCTAACCTAACCTAACCTAACCTAACCTAACCTAACCTAACCTAACCTAACCTAACCTAACCTAACCTAACCTAACCTAACCTAACCTAACCTAACCTAACCTAACCTAACCTAACCTAACCTAACCTAACCTAACCTAACCTAACCTAACCTAACCTAACCTAACCTAACCTAACCTAACCTAACCTAACCTAACCTAACCTAACCTAACCTAACCTAACCTAACCTAACCTAACCTAACCTAACCTAACCTAACCTAACCTAACCTAACCTAACCTAACCTAACCTAACCTAACCTAACCTAACCTAACCTAACCTAACCTAACCTAACCTAACCTAACCTAACCTAACCTAACCTAACCTAACCTAACCTAACCTAACCTAACCTAACCTAACCTAACCTAACCTAACCTAACCTAACCTAACCTAACCTAACCTAACCTAACCTAACCTAACCTAACCTAACCTAACCTAACCTAACCTAACCTAACCTAACCTAACCTAACCTAACCTAACCTAACCTAACCTAACCTAACCTAACCTAACCTAACCTAACCTAACCTAACCTAACCTAACCTAACCTAACCTAACCTAACCTAACCTAACCTAACCTAACCTAACCTAACCTAACCTAACCTAACCTAACCTAACCTAACCTAACCTAACCTAACCTAACCTAACCTAACCTAACCTAACCTAACCTAACCTAACCTAACCTAACCTAACCTAACCTAACCTAACCTAACCTAACCTAACCTAACCTAACCTAACCTAACCTAACCTAACCTAACCTAACCTAACCTAACCTAACCTAACCTAACCTAACCTAACCTAACCTAACCTAACCTAACCTAACCTAACCTAACCTAACCTAACCTAACCTAACCTAACCTAACCTAACCTAACCTAACCTAACCTAACCTAACCTAACCTAACCTAACCTAACCTAACCTAACCTAACCTAACCTAACCTAACCTAACCTAACCTAACCTAACCTAACCTAACCTAACCTAACCTAACCTAACCTAACCTAACCTAACCTAACCTAACCTAACCTAACCTAACCTAACCTAACCTAACCTAACCTAACCTAACCTAACCTAACCTAACCTAACCTAACCTAACCTAACCTAACCTAACCTAACCTAACCTAACCTAACCTAACCTAACCTAACCTAACCTAACCTAACCTAACCTAACCTAACCTAACCTAACCTAACCTAACCTAACCTAACCTAACCTAACCTAACCTAACCTAACCTAACCTAACCTAACCTAACCTAACCTAACCTAACCTAACCTAACCTAACCTAACCTAACCTAACCTAACCTAACCTAACCTAACCTAACCTAACCTAACCTAACCTAACCTAACCTAACCTAACCTAACCTAACCTAACCTAACCTAACCTAACCTAACCTAACCTAACCTAACCTAACCTAACCTAACCTAACCTAACCTAACCTAACCTAACCTAACCTAACCTAACCTAACCTAACCTAACCTAACCTAACCTAACCTAACCTAACCTAACCTAACCTAACCTAACCTAACCTAACCTAACCTAACCTAACCTAACCTAACCTAACCTAACCTAACCTAACCTAACCTAACCTAACCTAACCTAACCTAACCTAACCTAACCTAACCTAACCTAACCTAACCTAACCTAACCTAACCTAACCTAACCTAACCTAACCTAACCTAACCTAACCTAACCTAACCTAACCTAACCTAACCTAACCTAACCTAACCTAACCTAACCTAACCTAACCTAACCTAACCTAACCTAACCTAACCTAACCTAACCTAACCTAACCTAACCTAACCTAACCTAACCTAACCTAACCTAACCTAACCTAACCTAACCTAACCTAACCTAACCTAACCTAACCTAACCTAACCTAACCTAACCTAACCTAACCTAACCTAACCTAACCTAACCTAACCTAACCTAACCTAACCTAACCTAACCTAACCTAACCTAACCTAACCTAACCTAACCTAACCTAACCTAACCTAACCTAACCTAACCTAACCTAACCTAACCTAACCTAACCTAACCTAACCTAACCTAACCTAACCTAACCTAACCTAACCTAACCTAACCTAACCTAACCTAACCTAACCTAACCTAACCTAACCTAACCTAACCTAACCTAACCTAACCTAACCTAACCTAACCTAACCTAACCTAACCTAACCTAACCTAACCTAACCTAACCTAACCTAACCTAACCTAACCTAACCTAACCTAACCTAACCTAACCTAACCTAACCTAACCTAACCTAACCTAACCTAACCTAACCTAACCTAACCTAACCTAACCTAACCTAACCTAACCTAACCTAACCTAACCTAACCTAACCTAACCTAACCTAACCTAACCTAACCTAACCTAACCTAACCTAACCTAACCTAACCTAACCTAACCTAACCTAACCTAACCTAACCTAACCTAACCTAACCTAACCTAACCTAACCTAACCTAACCTAACCTAACCTAACCTAACCTAACCTAACCTAACCTAACCTAACCTAACCTAACCTAACCTAACCTAACCTAACCTAACCTAACCTAACCTAACCTAACCTAACCTAACCTAACCTAACCTAACCTAACCTAACCTAACCTAACCTAACCTAACCTAACCTAACCTAACCTAACCTAACCTAACCTAACCTAACCTAACCTAACCTAACCTAACCTAACCTAACCTAACCTAACCTAACCTAACCTAACCTAACCTAACCTAACCTAACCTAACCTAACCTAACCTAACCTAACCTAACCTAACCTAACCTAACCTAACCTAACCTAACCTAACCTAACCTAACCTAACCTAACCTAACCTAACCTAACCTAACCTAACCTAACCTAACCTAACCTAACCTAACCTAACCTAACCTAACCTAACCTAACCTAACCTAACCTAACCTAACCTAACCTAACCTAACCTAACCTAACCTAACCTAACCTAACCTAACCTAACCTAACCTAACCTAACCTAACCTAACCTAACCTAACCTAACCTAACCTAACCTAACCTAACCTAACCTAACCTAACCTAACCTAACCTAACCTAACCTAACCTAACCTAACCTAACCTAACCTAACCTAACCTAACCTAACCTAACCTAACCTAACCTAACCTAACCTAACCTAACCTAACCTAACCTAACCTAACCTAACCTAACCTAACCTAACCTAACCTAACCTAACCTAACCTAACCTAACCTAACCTAACCTAACCTAACCTAACCTAACCTAACCTAACCTAACCTAACCTAACCTAACCTAACCTAACCTAACCTAACCTAACCTAACCTAACCTAACCTAACCTAACCTAACCTAACCTAACCTAACCTAACCTAACCTAACCTAACCTAACCTAACCTAACCTAACCTAACCTAACCTAACCTAACCTAACCTAACCTAACCTAACCTAACCTAACCTAACCTAACCTAACCTAACCTAACCTAACCTAACCTAACCTAACCTAACCTAACCTAACCTAACCTAACCTAACCTAACCTAACCTAACCTAACCTAACCTAACCTAACCTAACCTAACCTAACCTAACCTAACCTAACCTAACCTAACCTAACCTAACCTAACCTAACCTAACCTAACCTAACCTAACCTAACCGGGAACAGGGTGGGATACCTCCTCGCGGTGTTACCTGGGCAACGTCCGCGCGCACGGAGCGTGCGGACGGCTGAACTCCCACCAGCGCGGCTACGCCCGCCGATAGGCGCCTAAGGCGACTGGCGGGCCCGCCGGGCGACCCGTAATCCCTCAATGGAGAGGGGCCGGGGACCTTTGGGTCACGACAGGAAAAGTCTATAAAACCATGGAGGATGAAGGCGGGGCAGCTGCGCCCGGAAGCAGAGGAGATCATCATGGATATCGAGCTGAATAATAATTATCCTCAGGCCGGTAATGCCAGCAAGACTGGACAATCCGGATCCGCCCTTTTAAGGGCCGAAACGTCCCGTGTATCTGGGGGGGACCTCTGTTCGCTTGGTGTCTATGACACACCGTCGCCACCGGACGCGTCCGAGGTGTTAGTAGGAGTTCGGGATGAGGTCTGCAAGGGCCAAGACTCCCCAAACCGCGGGAGTTCCGCGAAGAAGACGGCTGAGCTGTCTTACGAAACCCAGCTTTTCACAAAGATGTTCGGCAGTCCAACGCCGACTTCTGCTGCCATCGCTGCCACAACACCTGCAGCCAAGCTGGTGATAAACGTCACTGAGTCCAGTGACGACGAGTCCAACAGTGGGAATGAGTACTGCTCGTTCGAATGTGCAAATGACGAGCCCGACTCACTGTTTAAACACTTGGATGACGAACTCGAGGCTATCCAGGCTATCCAGGATACTGGTTATAGCCTGCGCTCGCGCAATGTCACCCGCGCATCAACACCCAGACGAGACAAAGTTGCCGGTTCCAAGACTCCACGTCGTAAGAACCAGGCGAAAAAGAATAAAAAGAAGCCTACGGAAACACTACCGCAACCAAAGCCCGGCACCTCCGCATCCGCGGGGAGGGGCTCCGATGACGATGTACCCATAGCCCAATTGTTTGAGGTGAAGACACCCCTGACGGCGGCCGATCTGGCGGCAGCGATCCACGTTGAGTCTCAACGAATCATCGACGTCGCCGACGAGTTACCAACGTCAGTATCTCTGGATATGTACGACAGTATCCGCTACGCTGCTAGCGACATAAGTGGCTATGTAGAAAAACTTCTACATCTTAAGCGCCCCGAAGACCTGGGCAGCACCACAGACAAAGAACGGCAAAAGCTACATGCAGAAGTTCTGACTCTGCGAGCTCGTGTCGCACAACTGGAAAAGAACTCCATCACCTACAATCAAGTGATGGAAATGCGCAATAATAATGAGGACAAGCTCGAGGCAGAACTCGATAAATTGAGAACTGAAAATAACACACTCTCTCGGGACTTGGCTTCACTGCGTGTAGCTGTCTCTGAACGGCGCTCGCGTGGAGACAACGTGCCGGTAGAGACGGCCTCCATTAAGACACAGACTGAAGTAATGGTCTCCAAGCGGCCTTTTAAAGGACAGACGGCTGAAATCGACGACCCGCGACTTGATTCCCTCGCCAACACGATTATCCGTCAGGTCTGCGAAGTGATGGATGATAAGTTTGCAGGACTAGAAGATCGTCTTCTTCCAGCCGCGAGTGCTCGCACCCAACTTAAAACCAAACGGGGTGTCAAGAGCACACGTACCGAGCCTTCTTCTATGGCTGGACCTGATAATGCTCTGGTACCACGCAAAAAGAAGGCAAAGGAAATTGAGAATCCCGACAACATGTCACAGGACTCCAACATTTCCCACAACGCGGCGCCTTCACCCGCTAACACCTGGGTGGAGGTCGTAAAGAAAGGGAAGCGCGGCAAAGGTAAGGGCAAAGCTGCCCACACACCAGACGTGAAACTCACCACGCACCTACCAGAAAAGCCCGCCAAACAAGTGAAACCAGGGACGTCCACAAACTCTGCGACTCTCGCTAGGAAAAAGAAGCCCAGACTACGTCTGCCAAAAACGGCCGCCGTAGTGCTAGAGCTTACAAAAGAAGGCAAGGATCAGGGTTTTAATATGGCGGACCTGCTAAAGGATGCCAAGGCCCATATTGACCCTGCAGACCTAGGTGTGGCTGACCGCATAACCATCCGCCCATCACTCGCCACTGGGAACCGCGTAATCGAGATCGCGGCACTCAAGGGCGAAGAACTGACTGAGGCAAACACGAAGGCTGACGCTCTCGCTACTGCACTCGCAGCGGTCCTCCCATCAGGAGCAGTTAAATTGACTCGGCCCGACAAGACTGCCGACTTACGGATTGTGGGCTTGGAGGACACCACGACCCCTGAAGAGGTCGCTAAAGCCGTCTCGAAGATTGGAGGCTGCCCTATTGCTCACACTAAAGTGGGCCGCATCGGGCTGAACAACCGGGGCGGCGGTTCGACCGTCGTCACTGTACCGATCGCAGCCGCCAAGAAGCTGGCTAAGGCACAGCGTTTGAGAATTGGCTGGGTCTCAGCCAAAGTCACTTTGCTGAAGCCAAGACCCTTGCGATGCTTCCGATGCTTCGGAACAGGGCATGGCCGGGCACTCTGCAAGTCCAAAGAAGACCACAGCAATGATTGTCTACGCTGCGGAGAGCCCGGTCACAAGGCCAGCACCTGTAGGGCCGTGCCAAAATGTGCACTCTGCGCAAATGCCGGTCAACCGGCGGCTCATAGACTTGGGACAGGTAACTGCTCCCGAGCAAACACTCGCCGCCGAGGAAGACCTCCGGAATCCCAAACTGCGCCTCCACGCGTAGGCTTCTCGGAAGGAAGAAAGTCGGTCAGCAAGCATACTGATCGCTCGCAAGCGACCATACTTTCTAGGTCGAACGCAGTAACACTGCGCTTTCCGGCAACCCCACAAGGGACCCCAACAAGAGAGCCAAGGATGGCTTCCAAAGTGTAACAGAATAATCGGATTCTGTAGTGAGAGAGGCGAAAAACAACCGCCATTGAATGATTAAGTCAGTGGACTCTCTGGAGTAATTCAATAGCACGGAGAGTACTACGTAACTGAATCGTTCTTTATCAAAAAAAAAAAAAAAAAAAAAAAAAAACCTAACCTAACCTAACCTAACCTAACCTAACCTAACCTAACCTAACCTAACCTAACCTAACCTAACCTAACCTAACCTAACCTAACCTAACCTAACCTAACCTAACCTAACCTAACCTAACCTAACCTAACCTAACCTAACCTAACCTAACCTAACCTAACCTAACCTAACCTAACCTAACCTAACCTAACCTAACCTAACCTAACCTAACCTAACCTAACCTAACCTAACCTAACCTAACCTAACCTAACCTAACCTAACCTAACCTAACCTAACCTAACCTAACCTAACCTAACCTAACCTAACCTAACCTAACCTAACCTAACCTAACCTAACCTAACCTAACCTAACCTAACCTAACCTAACCTAACCTAACCTAACCTAACCTAACCTAACCTAACCTAACCTAACCTAACCTAACCTAACCTAACCTAACCTAACCTAACCTAACCTAACCTAACCTAACCTAACCTAACCTAACCTAACCTAACCTAACCTAACCTAACCTAACCTAACCTAACCTAACCTAACCTAACCTAACCTAACCTAACCTAACCTAACCTAACCTAACCTAACCTAACCTAACCTAACCTAACCTAACCTAACCTAACCTAACCTAACCTAACCTAACCTAACCTAACCTAACCTAACCTAACCTAACCTAACCTAACCTAACCTAACCTAACCTAACCTAACCTAACCTAACCTAACCTAACCTAACCTAACCTAACCTAACCTAACCTAACCTAACCTAACCTAACCTAACCTAACCTAACCTAACCTAACCTAACCTAACCTAACCTAACCTAACCTAACCTAACCTAACCTAACCTAACCAAGTCTCGCACCGCCCGCCGCCGCGAACGCCACGTTTCTGCGACGCTCCGTTCTCGAAAAATCGTGAAAATAGTCTCAGAACGTCCAAATACAGTGCAAGTTACCTTAAAAGACGCGTAATTCCACCACCTACCCAATAGTGAAAACCGCGCACGAATCGGACTACCCGTTTTCTTTTTATCATCGAAAAACTGTGAAAATTGGTGAAATTGAACACAAAACAGTGAACGCCGCCCGATCTATCGCGACAACCCCCTGTGTATTACACATCATTCGACGCGCCATTACGCCCCCCAACTGCTGGTGAAGACTACGGATTTTTATCACCTCATTTGGCCGAGCTACAAGCTAAAAACTACATCGAGCCACCGGGTCAACTCAGCAGCTGGAGGTGGTACCACCTTGGCCGACACAGGAGTCGTCGCGCACCGTCACCCTCATCACACCACAGTTTTTTCCGTGAAATTTCCACTACCAGGAGAGGAGTTACAGCCTTTTTGGACCTGTGAAAATACGTACCTGGATTTCGCTGAAGATTACCTCGTGATCTACCGCGACGACCACCCCCGGAAAAATCTGTGGAAGATAGAAGACAGTCTCACTTAAACTGTGGTACCATTTTTATATTTTTACGCTTAATAGTTTAGTAACAGTGTTAGTTTTCCTCTACGCACAATTAATTTCCGCCTACATAGTTAAGTTTGTTTTAGCCAAATTTCGAGTTTTTAAGTCGTAGTTTCCAGGATAGTGAACTTTTCATAGATTTTCTTTTGGCATAGTCATTTTTTCTTCCGTATTTAACTACTCGCCAATTTTCACACTCGTAGCCCTTAAAACAAAAAAGTATTTTTCGAATTACACTTACGTAAATCGTTATTCATTCCGCGCGAAATTCAAATTGAGTCCTTATCAATTTTAAACTACCTATCTTTCAACATGTCTAGGTCTTCTTCGGACGAGGAGTATTATCATGATTATCATGACATATTCAACGCGACTAATTACATGTCACCTATGGGTGGGTCACCCACCACCTCGACCCACACCTTGCGATCACATAGATCGGGTAAATCCGGCAAATCCGGTAAATCTGGTAAGTCTTCGCAACGATCTGTCTCCGCCCCCAGGAGCGCCGGGGGCAATACGGACCCTCAGCCCTCCACCTCCACATCTCAACCTCCTAAACCCGACAAGGCCCCATTCGACTTCGACGGGGCCTTACTAAAGAGTGCCATAGTAATGCTGGATCGTATTAAACACTGCGTGGATCAATGCGGACGCGGCATGAAAACTGATTATCGTCGCGAAATCACCGATAACGTGAACGCGTTAAAGCGTTACGTCACGGGCACACCACCTCCGTGCTTCACCCAAAAATCGGCCCCTTTGGCCCCTTTGGCCCCAGCCTCAACATCTACGGACGCGGCCCCTGCGATTGACCTGGTACGTCAGGCGGTTCGTGAGGAGCTGGCTAAGGCCGGCGGCCCCAACAGCACTGAGTCTATCAGGGAGACCGTACGGGACTGCGTCCGGGCTGAACTTCGTTCCGCGTTACGCACATCCAGCTCACACTCCAAGACACCGGGCCCACTCACGTTCGCAGAGGCGACCGCTCGCCCTGCCCCGTCCAAGCCACCGAGCTGTCACGTGCTAGTCGTGACTAAGACTGGGGACCCCCCAGCCTCTAAGGACGAGATTAATAAGCTGTGGAGGGACAGCATCACCTTTAAAACCTCCCCATACGCCCCGGCCCGAGTACAAACCATACACAATAACCGCCTAAGAGTCGAGTTTGATACTCTCGAACAGCGCGATGAAACAGCTGCACGCCTCGCCAGCAACTCGACTCTTACGGCCAAGAAAATTAACAAGCTACAGCCTATGGTCGTGCTCAAAGGCATTGCCCGAGACACACCCAAAGACGAGCTTGCCGACATCATATTAGGCCAGAACCCCACCATAACTAAAGCGTTCACCGCTGACAGCGATATTAACGTAAAGTTCACGAAGAATAATCGTAGGAATCCAGGACTATATAACGCCATACTTATGGTTACACCCCCCATATGGGAGGCCATGACTAAGTTAGGCAGGGTCAACATAGATCACCAGCGCGTATCCGCAGGCGACTATTGTCCACTCCTACAGTGCCATAGATGCCTACAATATGGCCACCTAAGGTCAAAATGTCGCACTGAATACCAAGCATGCTCACACTGTGCCTCCACCGAACATACATACATCGACTGCCCATCCAAACAAAATAAAAACATCATTAAATGCCACAACTGTGCTAAGGCCAGCAAACCTGCTGGTCACTCCGCTACGTCACAAAACTGCCCACTCCATATTGTCATGACCGAGCGTACACGCGCTCGCACTGACTATGGATGCTAATAATGTGTACATATATTTTATTATCATACACAACACCCATCACACATACAACCGCTCACCCTTGACACTTTTTGGCTCATCGACACTGTCCCCTCACTACCCTGATAACCATTGTTCTCATGCGATAGTGAGGGGACAGTCACGATTTTTACACTAGTGCTGACCCACACTGTGGACCCCATATTGGGGCGCACCCCATAGGAGTAGTGGTTGTTCACTTACACAATTACTCACACAATTTCTACACACACAAATACTCACATACAATGCATACATATGTATACACCTTTTACATAGTACATATTTAACCTATTTAGTTATTACTTTATTAATTTCAACTTAATCATTATATCTTCTATTTAATAAATTTTACTAGTCTATACACACATATATATACACACGATACACTAACATCACCTATTCAATGATCTTATATCTATTATATCACACATCTTACGTACACTTATACTCACAATCTCCACATTAATTTACAATCACACGCCCGCTCACATATACATCTACAATTTACATACATTACCTTCTACGTACACATACTCTGTTTCACCGAGCACCCCCTGACGCCTAACTAATGATCACACTTGACACTTTCGTACTTACATATCGACACACATTTCGCCTTTACCCCATCACTATCCATTCCTTATCAGTGCATCACGTGATTTAGGAAAACAGAGGAAAACCATACTTTCTTTACTCCTAGACTCAAAATGTTAGCTTCATAACATCCGCGGACGTTAGCCACATCGTTTTCTCTGTCATCCCATCATTTTCCGCGTCAATAAACCTGTTTTCCATCATCTGACTCATATCCTATACAAATTAATCCCGCCCCTAACTCCTCCCATTCCGTCACCTCGACTTTACTTATTCTTTTGATATTCTAATAAATTTGCCATACAACGTGCCTCCACCTGGGGAAATCTTATTGCACTACGACCACCGCGGGATCTGTACAATTGCTTTTTACTTGCTTTAACATATAAAGCATGCTAACTTTAAGGTTCTGGGCCCAGACATATCTTAATTCCTGTAAGTCACATTCCATATAGATGTCGCTACCTTAACACCTTTAATCACACACATACAACACACTTCAACACATATAACTAACTCTCGCTAACATCATACACTATATACATCAACATTCACACACAATTAGTCATTATAAACACGTAAATTCCTCAATTCGTAAACATGATGTACGCTGTGCTTTCTCTAACACAGCGCCACCTACCTATCCTCACTTAGCACCTTACACTGCGGATTTACCGCCCCTCGTGTGTATTTCATACACTAACATTTTACACTCTACTCAACTAATTATTATCTCGCAATCACTATAGATGTCGCTTTCCTTGTATAGATACCATTAAAAATTTATTTACACAATATTTGATATTTATTTGGTATTTATTTATTAAATATGTACACATTGTTCATCTCTCAACCATTGCATCACTTGTGGCCTTTCATGATCCTCACTAACCTTGTTATTCAGTGCGATTAAATCTTCTCTGCGCACTCAGCGCCCCTATATTAAACCCGGCACTACTTAGTACATCTTCGCGCTTGCAAGTTCGCCGCGCTCCTCATTGCGTCATAACACTCTTGATAGATGTCGCCCCAATATTAAGCTTGTACTAATTCGACTCTGTTAAACACTTAATCCTACACCATTATTCTTAACGCTATTAATTAATTAATTATACACGATCATAAACTCAATTTAATCTTCAGATTAGTATAGACTTTAAACCTGCACGCGCGCACAGCGCCTCTATTTAACTTACTTGGCACTACACACTACGTATTACGTTTCTATACGCATACTAGACTGCCGCGACGACTGCTGCGCTAATGCACTCGTCACCCGCTAGATGCCGCCACCGTGTTCATCCAGTTTTAATCATTTTACGTTAATCCAAAATTTATTTACACTATATTTGATATTCATCTTTGTATTTATTCATAAATACGTACACATTACTCTTTTATCATATATCGCATCACTTGTGGCCTTTCCTTACCTTAGTTAATTCTGATATTCAGTATGATTAAAAATCTTCCCCGCGCACTCAGCGCCCCTATATTGAAACCTGGCACTACTTATTATACCACCGCGCTAGCGTGCTAGCGGAATCGCCGCGCTCTCACTGAGTCATAACACTTCCGACAGATGTCGCCTCAACATTAAGCTCGTACTGGTTTTACTTTGTTAACATTTAATCTTATACACCACTATTCTTAATGTCATTAATTAATTAATTATATACATCTATAAACTCACCTTAATTTGACTTTAAGATCAGTACTGACGTCAAACCATTACTCGCGCACAGCGCCCCTATTTAACTCACCTGGCACTACGTTTCACGCTTTCGTTATGCATACTAGACTGCCGCGATACTCATTGCATTAATGCATTCGTTACTCGCTAGATGCCGCCTCCGTGTTCATCCCGCTTAATCATTTCGTTTTAATCTTTTGGTTGGTTGCATTCGATTAATCTTAGTTTAATTTAACCTTAGTTAGTATCCACTGGCTGCTTCTTTTAGCTTATATAGGATAATTATACCTCCTCCTCACTAATATCACACGCATTAATTAACATATTACTGTTACTGGCGTAGCCTAAATTGATCCTAATCTTAATCACAAATTTATCTTGCTTAATATCTCCTTCGTTCGAATAAGACAGTCATGACTTACGTTTTATAGTCGTCTCATTGTTAAGATAGTAACACTTGTAGCGACTTGCGTAACTGTATCTTACCATTTCTAATTAATTAATTCACTTTTTCGCTATTAACCCTGATCACATCGATTGAAATCTCACTATTATCACTGGCTCTAACTTCGACTTAATTCATTATTAACCGTATCACTTTAATTTTTCGTCTACATTCTGATTTTATTGTTGATCTGTGCATATCGTTGCGCGTATTGTTTCTTGTAAATATTTTATTGTAAATACTTAAAAACCTTAATTTATATTGTTTAGGCTTAATCATAGTCAACTTACAAACGTTATTCCTACTTACTTTATACACTTATTACACTAATTAGCTTATCAACAAGCCTATAGTCTGATTAATCCAGTCAGACTACAATCGTGCTAAGAAGACTAACACTGTAATTTATATGTACATACAACTAATCATCGTTAATAACTATTAGTAAATTGGTATCACAGGACTGCTGAATTGACCTCTTTTTTTGTGAATTATATTAACGTTTATACTTGCTCACACTTATAATTTGTTTTTAGTGATCATATACGCACATACAGTGCGTAATTGCTCCCTGTAAATACCTTTTGTATATACTTAAATAACTTAATTTATATTGTTTAAGCTTAGTCTTAGCTAAATAAGAAATCTTTAAAATAACTTTTAGTTAAATTTTGTTTCTCTATATACTTGTTTATCCTCTAGCTTGTTTACTCTCTAATTAGTAAACTATTCGAATTATGCAGCACTAAATAGCGCTTAGGCAATAAATTCATAAAGCTATTGTAGTTAGTAGGTGAAATTCCGAATCACCGAAATTGTGCACAATTGTTCTCAATGTATCAGGGAACTCCTCTCTGTCTTAACTTAATAAAAATGCTTTTAAAAATTGTAACACAAATTCTAATTTTAAGAAAAAAAAAGTTTTGAAATTTTGAAATTTTGTATATTTGATAACCAAACTGTAGTGAACTCTTTTTCTTATTTTCCTTCACGAAAATGTGACTGGGAAAAAAGTTATTACAACTTGAATTTAAGAAAAAATTTCAAAATTTTGAAATTTTGTACACTTGTTCTCTGATCAATAGCGAACTCTTTTTCGTATTTTATTTTATAGAAAATTGCTCAGGGAAAAAGTTATTATAGTTTAAATTTTCAATCATAATTTTGAATTAACATGGTCTAACATGACTGATTGATCATTAAGATTTCTCGGAAATCTCATTAATTACAAAAACTTCCTGCAATTCTCTTGCACAGAAATGTTTAACTGATTTTTGGACATGACAGACTCTCTCTACTATTGTAAAGCAACAAAAAAAAAAAAAAAAAAAAAAAAAAAAAAAAAAAAAAAAAAAAAAAAAAAAAAAAAAAAAAAAAAAAAAAAAAAAAAAAAAAAAAAAAAAAACTCAACAACCAAGTTGCTTAGATCTAATTGCTTATATAGCTAATATAGTTGCTCTTATAATATCAAAACTCTCTACCATACTTAGGATGCTAAAACAGAAATTCTTACTTATACTTTCCTTATCTCTACACTTTGTTAATATAACAAATAAATATACCTTTCGTCTAGACTATAAACTACGGTTCTGGTGTAGTTCGTAAGCACCGCTCCGTTACTAACTGTAAATCTTATCTACGCACGCAACTAGGCTCATCACTATCTTAAAAATAGAATATAAATTGTCTAAATAATAATTATAAAAAAACCTAACCTAACCTAACCTAACCTAACCTAACCTAACCTAACCTAACCTAACCTAACCTAACCTAACCTAACCTAACCTAACCTAACCTAACCTAACCTAACCTAACCTAACCTAACCTAACCTAACCTAACCTAACCTAACCTAACCTAACCTAACCTAACCTAACCTAACCTAACCTAACCTAACCTAACCTAACCTAACCTAACCTAACCTAACCTAACCTAACCTAACCTAACCTAACCTAACCTAACCTAACCTAACCTAACCTAACCTAACCTAACCTAACCTAACCTAACCTAACCTAACCTAACCTAACCTAACCTAACCTAACCTAACCTAACCTAACCTAACCTAACCTAACCTAACCTAACCTAACCTAACCTAACCTAACCTAACCTAACCTAACCTAACCTAACCTAACCTAACCTAACCTAACCTAACCTAACCTAACAACAGTCGCACTCCGTCCGCCGCCGCGAACGCCACGTTTCTGCGACGCTCCGTTGTCTTAAAATCGTAAAAATAGTCTTTTTACCACTAAATACAGTGTATTATACCTTAAAAGACGCGTAATTTTACCACCTACATAATAGTGAAAACCGCGCACGAATCGGACTTACCGTTCTCCTTTTATCGTTAAAAAACTGTGAAAAATTGTGAAATTGGACACAAAATAGTGAACGCTGCCCGATCTGTCGCGACGACCCCCTGTTTTATATACATCATTCGACGCGCCAACTCGCCCCCCAACTGCTGGTGAAGACTACGGATTTTTATCTCCTCATTCGGCCGAGCTACAAGCTAAAAACCCCAACGAGTCACCGAGTCAACTCAGCAGCTGGAGGTGGTACCACCTTGAACGGCACAGGAAACGTCGCGCACCATCACCTACATCACTCTGCAGGTTTTTCCATGAAAATCCCTCTACCAGGAGAGGAGCTACAGCCATTTTTCGCCTGAGCAAATTCGTACCTGGACTTCGCAGAAGATTTACTCAAGATCTACCGCGACAACCACACCTGGAAAAATCTTCAGAAGATCACAGCAAGCCCCCTCTTACCTGAGGTACCATTTTTAGATTTTTAGGCCTAGTAGTTTCCGTTATATAAGACTTTTTCCCCGGCGTCGAAATTATTTCCGCCGTTAATGTTGCCATTTTATTAGTTTTTTGTTAATAACTACGGAACCCGTTAATTTCCTTACAGTTTTCGTTCACTATAGTTAGTTTTATAACATTGCACAACGTTTCTAAAAATTTCAGCTTAATCCGTCTATAAATAAAAATTTATTTTCACAAATCGAATTACGTAACAGCGCGGCTAATTCAAATTATCGCCTTAACATTTCAAATTTTTACCACCTAACCTTTGTAAATATGTCTTCGTCGGACGGGGAGGAATACGAAGGTGACTTCGGGGACCTCACCGCCTACCTCTCCCCTGATAGTGGGTCACCCACCCCCTCCACTAACACCCTTAGATCCGTTAGATCAGGGAGATCCGGCAAATCCGCGAGATCCGGTAAGTCTGGCAAGACCACATACCGTCCAATCTCTAAACCTAAACACCCCAGCACTAGCCGGGAACACCACTCCACTCCGGCCACCTCACAGGCCACCACACAACCACAACCGGCTGCTAAGCAGCCCTTCGACTACGAGGGTGCCCTCCTCAAGGGGGCCCTCGGTATGCTAGATCGCATTAAGCACTGTGTAGCACAATGCGGACGTGGTATGAAGAAAGAGTACCGCGATGAGATAAATGAGAACGTGAGCGCGCTGAAGCGGTATGTCACGGGCACACCACCGCCCTGTTTCACATCAGCTAAGACATCCACGGACGCGGCCCCTGGTATCGACCAGGTGCGGCAGGCGGTTCGCGAGGAGCTGGCCAAGGCCAGTGCCCCCAGTCCTGAGACCATCAGGGAGACCGTCAGGGACTGCGTCCGAGCTGAAATACGCAATGCGTTGCGCACACCCAGCACGCACACTACGGCCTCAGGCTTAATTACCTACGCCGAGGCTGCCGCTCGCCCCACTCCACCTAAGCCCCAGGGCGGTCACACTCTCGTAGTAACCAAGTCAGGTGACCCCCCGGCCACTAAAGATGAGATCAACAAGCTTTGGAAAGACAACATTTAAAACTTCCACCTTTGCACCCGCCCGCATCCAAACCATAAATAACAACCGCCTAAGAGTAGAGTTTGACACACTCGAGCAGCGGGACGAAACCGCGGAACGCCTCGCCACCAACTCTGCTCTTATAGCGAAAAAACTTGACAAGTTACAGCCGATGGTGATCCTCAAGGGCATCACACGCGACACCAATAAGGATGAGCTAGCTGATATTATACTCGGCCAGAACCCCACCGTCACTAAAGCCTTCAAGGCAGACACCGACATATCTGTGAAATTCACAAAAAACAACCGGCGCAACCCTGGCCTTTACAATGCCATTCTCATGGTCACTCCTCCCATCTGGCAGGAGTTGACGAAACTAGGTCGAGTCAATATTGACCACCAGAGAGTCGCTGCTGGCGACTACTGCCCGCTCCTACAATGCCACCGCTGCCTTCAGTATGGGCACCTTCGATCCAAGTGTCGAACAGAAACCCAGGCCTGCTCACACTGCGCCTCTTCGGAGCATTCATTTATTGACTGTCCCGTCAAGAACGATAAGAAGTTGATTAAATGTCACAACTGCGCTAAATCAAGCAAACCAGCCGGCCACTCGGCCACTTCTCAAGTATGCCCACTCCACGTCATTATGACCGAGCGCACTCGCGCTCGTGTGGATTATGGTAATTAGTAACACACATTAACTCTCACATTCTACACTTACACAACACATCACATCACACAAACACACTTTTACTCATATAACTACACACACACACACACATACTTTCACCAACACACACCTACACAATACGTATACTAGTTACATTATTTTTCCCACTTTACGCTATACACCCCTTTGGGCCTCTTTACACACTCACTCTTGACACTTTTTCACCCTCCATCGACATTTACCTCATCACTAGTTGGTTCTTATCTTAATTACTATTCCACAGTGTCACGTGACATAGGAAAACTGAGGAAAAGTACACTTCTAATAAACTTAGACAAAATTTGATTACATCATCGTGTCCGCCAGAGTTTTCCACACTATTTTCATACCTCACACATCAATTTCCACCTTGTTTTACTCGTTTTTCATCTCTTCGTTTCACACAATGCAATTTAGCCACGCCTCTGGCCACGCCCACTAACAATTTCTTAAATAATCACTTTTTCGCAGATAATCCTCTTGAATATCATGCCTCCACACCCTCACAACCCATTTCGAACAAAACATTAACTTAAAACCCGCTAATTTAAGCATTAATCCGATCTTTAAGCTACCATCAATTTACTCTCATTACGGCCAAACTACTTTACACAGACTCTTCATACTCACACACATTCATCTTCACATCATTACCTCTCTTTAGACACCACTCACACCTACTTGGACCCCTTTATTACTTACTTATCATCAATTACATTTTAAATTTTCACATCAATAATTAAGCAATCACAATGCTGAATTCTTTTAAATATTAGTCAAAATATCATCGTTGTACATCTATACAACCAAACCCATTCATACAAACTACGAAACATGTCTCATTCTAACATTATTCACATTTTTAAGTTATATTTTGTATCTCATATCACAATCAAACCACTTAACATTGACTCATCACATTCACATACATCTATTCTCACTCTCACAGCATTCTTTTGACACCACTCCCAACCACATTGACTCTCTCTATCTTAAGTTCTCATCACTCACCACTAATTCACACAGCATTAAGCCTGCCCTTTACATTTTCGCCACTCTCACTTGGCCGATACACATACTCTAATACACATACTCCATCTACACCAGTTTCTACACACCACACATCATTGCGTAAATTAGTGTGCTTTCTAGCCAATAACACGTTAAAAGCATCACTTTTGCCTCCTGGTATTAACACTTCACACACAATCCTCACAGATGTCGCCACTATCACCGACTTTGAAATACACTCATAGGCTTTACCTCACACTTCACCTATCTCATTAGCCACTATTACTTAATTAATTACTAACATTTAATCAATCATCACTGACCTACATTCAATATAACACGAAACATCACATCATCACCTACTGCGTTTCCTCGAACGCCACGCCACCTAGTATCGCATTTAAACGACATACCGCACGCGGATTTAGCGCCCCTGGCGCTCATCCTATACACTACATCTCATTTACACTTCCATCAACACTCTACACATAATTCCAGAAACTCGCCACAGATGTCACCCTGTACTCGTAAGTACACTTGTCAATTACTCCATTACAATCTTCAATCAATGTATGTTACTTAATCCTAGTTCATAATATATCGCGGTTGTGACTTTAATTTTATCTTTATTTAATATCTTGACTTAGTTACGACACTCACTCTGTCGCGCTTTTAGCGCCATCACAAATCCTCGACGTACTTTGTACTACTAAACTATTATTTGCGCTCAGCGCCTCTGTCGGATGCTTGATACATCACGTACACAACCATTTCACTCAATTACGCATTTAGCGCCCCACGGACGCTTGACGTACTACATACTGCTCTGCTCATTTCTACTTGTCGCTTTTAGCGCCCCTTACGGACACCTGAAACACTACGTACACAACATAACTTACCTTTCTCGAACCGCGCATTTAGCGCCCCCACGGTTGCTTCGAACACTACGTACTACTCATATTTAATGTTATGGTTTTGCCATACAATCATTGGCACAACCATCCTTGCTAACTTTACAATAGACCCACTACATTAATTAATTAATCAGTTTAAATCGTTCATTTAGCATGCACTATGCTTA
Source organism: Anania hortulata (assembly GCA_963576865.1). NCBI lineage: Eukaryota > Metazoa > Arthropoda > Insecta > Lepidoptera > Crambidae > Anania > Anania hortulata. The sequence goes on along the minus strand of OY756392.1, from coordinate 22,988,953 downwards.
CGCTGATAAGCATACCTATTAAATATTATATCTTTGTGCCTTGATACATAATTAATCAATCTTGACTCTACACCGCTTCCGATGCGCATTTAGCGCCCTTACGGACGCTTGACACACTACATTATACTCATTCCTTCTACTCGCTTTTTGCGCCTTACGGATGCCAAAAACACTACGTACACTACGTACACTATATTGTTTTTCTTTAACTGCGCATTTAGCGCCCTCACGGTTGCTCGAAACACTACACACTACGCTCACTTAATTTTATGGTTCCTACACACAGATTAATGTCGCCACCATCTTTGCAAACATAAAATGGATATACATTAATTAATCAGAACTAAATACGCTTCAATCTATAATTTAAACATACTATTACTAAATGATAAATTACTCGACACAAATTAATACTACGTTTGGCATTAGCATGGACTCGCTACTGTATTAGTCATTGACTTCGGCACCTCGCTAACTTCTAATACTTATTTTCTGCCACTAACATAATTTTACTATAATTAATCTTTTATCTAACTCGTCCGCATTGCCTACACAGTGCCTACATTATAGTATCTGTACTAATCACATTCATGCAGCGCCTCAAGTGCTTAATTACTCATTTTCTTGACAAATTAAGCTACTTGCCAACATCGATTAATTCCTCATTCATTTTTACACCCTGCTCCGACTATTAACTTATAACAGCGCTTTTATTCAGTGCGCGCTGTTGCCTAATTCGATTATTATTTAGTTATTTACACATTTTAACATGTCATCAATTAGGAGCGCTATATTGATTTTAACTTAATTTAATATCTACCGTTATTATGATTACATTACTGTTATTTACTACTCACCTTTGCTACCTTTTTATAAAATAACAAGCTTGGACTTGTATTTGCATACATAATTTAGCTGTAAGGAAATATACGTTGATTCATTGTAAATACATAATCTTAGATCGATCTTCTTACATTATACTTTAACTATTACTATGTATGTCAATGATAATTTTTATGTTGAGGATCAATATTAATCCTCTTACCAATACTGCTTATTAACCGATTGACCTCTTGTATAGCGGTCAATCTGAATTGTTTTATATTAGAATTCGCCTATAATATTAGTAAATAAGTTTATTAAGACTAACTAATGTACCAAACATCGTAATTATGATTGAATAATTTATAACTAATAAGTTATGAACCTCACATAACATGTATCCAAATCTCTTTACAAATTTCAAACTGTTTAATACTAAATGGTACACGTTTAATAAATCTTTCACACCTAGTCTTAACATATTTTAGTATAGTGGCGGATTATCGACGAAATTATTTTCGCAAAAAAATTTATCAAAATTTGAAATTTTAGAATATTGTAGTGGACATAACAGACACCTCTTTTTCGCTTTTTATTCCACAACAATGATTATATTAAAAAAGTTATTGACTTTTCAAAATTTTAAAAATTTCGAAAAATTTCAAATTTTGGATTATTGTTCCATAGACATTATATTCATCTTTTTCGCATTTTGTTTTGTAATTTTTAGCTTAGAAACAAAGTTATTCACAAAAATTCTAAAAATGTTAAAAATATATAGTACTCCCTTCTGTATGCCTAGATACATACCTTGGTACTCGTATCGTAGCCGTTTTGCTTCTCTCTGATTGTTTTTCTCTATTTTCCATATTTCAAATTATTTTATATACACTGTATTTAGTTATTATTTTATCTCATATTGTAAAAGCAACAAAAAAAAAAAAAAAAAAAAAAAAAAAAAAAAAA
>OY756392.1:22972165-22984665 GCA_963576865.1 Anania hortulata | reverse complement strand
CCGCTTTTATGTCACCACTAGTAGGGTCACCTACCACCTCGACCCATACTTTACGATCCGTTAGATCGCATAAATCCGGCAAGTCCGGCAAGTCCGGCAAGTCCGGTAAGGCCTCATATCGACCCATACCTCAACCTCAACATGCCAGCAGTGATAAGGAACCCCCTGCTACTTCCTCTACCACAGCTCAACCTGCTAAACAACCTTTTGACTACGAGGGGGCCCTACTTAAAAACGCCCTCGGTATGTTAGATCGCATAAAACATTGTGTCGCGCAATGCGGGCGCGGCATGAAGAATGAATACCGTCAGGAAATCAATGAGAACGTGGCTACTCTGAAGCGCTACGTCACGGGCACACCACCGCCCTGTTTCACGAGCTCCTCAGCTAATACGCCCCCGGATGGGGCCCCTGAGATCGACCTGGTGCGGCGGGCCGTGCGGGAGGAGCTGGCCAAGGCCAGCGCCCCCTTAAATACCGATACCATCAGGGAGACCGTCAGGGGATGCGTTCGCGCTGAGATCCGCCTAGCGTTGCGCACACCCAGCACGCACATTACAACCTCGGGCACTACCACCTATGCGGAGGCGACCGCCCGCCCCGCCGCGTTAAAGCCACAGAGTAGCCACGTCCTCGTCGTCACCAAGACAGGTGACCCCCCTGCCTCCAAAGACGAGATACAAAAATTGTGGAGAGATAACATCTCATTTAAAACCTCCACCTTCGCTCCCGCTCGCATTCAAACAATCTACAACAATCGATTGAGAGTGGAATTTGATACCCAAGAACAGCGAGACGAAACCGCTGAACGCCTCACTAACAATCCCACTCTCACTGCTAAAAAACTCAATAAACTTCAGCCGATGGTGGTGCTCAAGGGCGTAGCCCGAGACACCCCTAAAGACGAACTCCCAGATCTACTTTTAAGTCAAAACCCTGCTATAAATAAAGCCTTTACAGCCGACACTGACCTTAACGTCAAGTTCACAAAAAATAATAGACGTAACCCCGGCTTATACAACGCCATCCTTATGGTCACGCCACCCATCTGGGAGGCCATGACTAAGCTCGGACGGGTGAATATAGATCACCAACGCGTATCCGCTTCTGACTATTGTCCACTTCTACAATGCCACCGCTGCTTACAATATGGTCATTTAAGATCTAAATGCCGAACAGAAACGCAAGCCTGCTCCCACTGTGCCTCCACCGAGCATACTTTCATTGACTGCCCAGTTAAGGGCGATAAACAGATGGTTAAATGCCACAACTGTGTTAAATCTAACAAACCTGCTACACACTCAGCCACTTCTCAAGACTGCCCACTTCACATAATTATGACCGAGCGCACACGCGCTCGCACCGATTACGGTAATTGATAATACACGCATACATTTACAACATTTCATAAATCATCCACTACTCCTATACACTCAAATCTCTCACCCTTGACACTTTGTGGCGCATCGACACTGTCCCCTCACTAGCCTGATAACCGTCGTTTTCATGCGATAGTGCAGGGACAGTCACGATTTTATTACTAGTGTTGTACCAATATATGAGACCCCATTTGGGGCGCTCACCATAGGAGTAGTGGTTGTTCAATTCTTTATACTTAACTCACTCCCATTACTCACTTTACTTATACTCGCACTATATATCTCATTACATATGACATATACATCAACACAAACACGTATCATTTATTAAGTTATTAACTTACTTTAGTCACACTAAATAACATTATTCATCTCATACACTTTATTAATAGTCGCAGATATTACACACCAACACATATACACACACACACACATTACTACACTACAATCTACAATCATTACACACATACATTCACTCCCATATAATAACACATTTACATATCTCAATTACATACTTTAACATCTATTATATCATTACAATACACTTACAAAATACATTAATCATAACCCCCCTGGTGCCCCCACGAACGATCACCCTTGACACTTTTGTGTCCATGTCGACAACCATAACCACATCACTAATTCATTCGAGTTATTCTTATCAGTAAGTCACGTGATATAGGAAAACACAGGAAAAACATGTTTCTACACGTTTTCCAACAATTATCTTTACAAATATAGATCCACAAGACATTTCCACAACGTTTTCCTTCTAGTCTCATCATTTTCCATGCCTTTAAACCTGTTTTCCACCACCTGGCTCTTTATCTATTATACTAAGTCCCGCCTTAGACTCCGCCTCTTCCGTATCCGAAATTTTAACTCATACTCATACAATTTACTCTCAAACTATCAATTCATGCCTACTCATTATTCACACGTCATTTCTATATTATAAATAACTTGTTTTCTTTATATATCTCTTTTATTTAATCATATTTACATCAAAAATAAGTATTTTCTCGTTCAAACACCTAGTTAATTCCCCCATACTTTGTGCTGCCACCTAGGGACTTAAATATTAAATACGACGCTCACTGGTGATGCGGCTGACTGCTTTTCAACTGCTTTGCACCAAAGCAGGCCAACAGCAGCCTCATAGCTAGCTTTGCATGCTTTTAAACCACCTTTTATGCGCACTTGCGCCCACGCTTCACCAGATGGCGTCATAATCTGTATCTCAGAAAACTTACACTCATTTCTTTAATAACTAACAAGAACATTTATCACTACATTATAATTAATTATTCATATGCACACACTTCGTACATTATATGTCATATTTGAACTAAATTACGCCATCACACTTTCTGACGCTGTGCATCGATCACAGCGCCATCTTTTTCATTATCAATAGCCTATGATAGCGTTACTTGCACATATCTCACACACTTCACATTGATAAGCACTACACCTCACAATACCTTACATTTACCATAGATGTCGCTTTAACCGAACCCTATCAGAACTCAACAATAGCTTGATACTCTTATCACACATATGCGTGTATTGTTAATTATTAATCATTACTATACGAGTATTACATCTGTTGTGGCTACTCATGACCTGACTCACACTAATTCATCTAACACAGCTTGCGTTTACGGCACGGCAATAATACATTGCGCACACAGCGCCTCTATATTCATCCGGTACCACTTGACACGTATCATGCCTGCTTATGAGAGCTCGCGCCATTCTTGCAGAGCTAGTACAGTAGCATCTTGACCAGATGTCGCTACTATGTTAGGAATAAATTGATTATGTTAATCTTACGCTGATTTACGTTAATTTCTATGCTACTAATTCTATATTTTAATACACTATCGTAATAAACACTCATTTATCCATTATTTATTTAACCCAGCTGATACTTTCTGCTTTGAAATTATTCAATGCGCACTTAGCGCCTCTATACACACATCTGGTATCACTTGTCACACTATCATCGACCTGTTGAGCTCGCGCCGCGCTAGTGGCGCTAGTTCACCAGTAGTTTAGCAGATGTCGCTACTATCTACATGCATAACTTAATTATGTTAATCTTTAGGACCGACTATTTAACTCATTAATTCCCTCATCTGATTACACTTATGTCAGAATTATTACTCATTAATAATTATTAACCTCGACTTAGGTAGCCGATAATCTCACCAACAACAATCTACTGAGCACTCAGCGCCTCTATACATCTATTCGGTACTACTCGCCATACGTCTATCACTGCTTATCTGAGTTCACGCCACGATCGAAGCGCTAGTACATCAGTATTGCGGCAGATGTCGCTGCTGTTCGTACGCATAACTTAATTATGATATTCTTTAAGCTGATCTATTTTTAGATTCTTAATTTTCTTACTAATTCACATATCCCTTGCTTTAATTTAACTTATACTAGTATCTTGAGTACATTAATCTCTCGCATTCAATTTGCCCCTATCTTATTTACACCTTGACACTGCTGGCAACGTTATATATACATATTATTCATGTCATTTCTTAGACAATGTAGACCTCTCTTGATGAGACATTATGATAACTCTATTAACACGTATTTGCGTAGTTTGATTTCAACTATACATCACTAAATTCGACTCACTTACTCTCTCTTATATCTAATTAATATTTTGATTAATCAAGTTTATATTACGTATAAGCTATCCATCGCTCGTTAAACTATTACTCGGATTGAATCGGGTATATTACCGCTACCTTTTCACTATTAGCGACTTAGTTACTTACTTTAACTACTAAAACTGAGCATATCAAGTGATCTACTATGTACAAATTTAACATACTAATACTAAATATAACTGACTAACTGGATATCATTCTCATCCTATCATTATACTTACTATTACTTTCATTATCATTCTTATTATAACATATTATGTACGACCTGTAATACATAAACGGATATTCCACGCTGGTTAACTTCTATTATGATTATAAATTTAGTAGTCAATTATGCAACAGCGTGGCTTCAGCCATATTATGTACTCCAATTAAAATTACATTAGTTGTATAATACTTTAGGATAGGATTTTAGATTTCGAAATTCTGTATACTTACCTTTTAATGGACACATACTTCACACCTTCTCTAGCTAAAGTTAATTGCAATTGCTTAAGAAAATTAATTTTGTCACTTTATTCTTACAAATTTTGAAATTTTGAAATTTCGTACATATGTTAAGACAACTTAGGAGAAACCTTTTCCACATTTAAATTAATAGAAAATAACTCAGAACAATAGAAAAATGATTTTAAAAATTTGTCAAATTTTGAAACTTTGTATATATGTCAACACATCCTAGGAGAAGCCTTTTTCACATTTTAATCAACGAAAAACAACACAGAAACAAGTTAAAAACGATTTCAAAAATTTGACAAATTTCGATTTTTTGTACATATGTTAATACATCTTAGGAGAAGCCTTTTTAACATTTTAATCTATGGAAAAAGTCATAGAAACTAGTTAAAAATGATTTTAAAAATTTGTCAAAATTTGATTTTTTGTATATATGTCAATACATCTTAGGAGAAGCCTTTTTCACATTTTAACCAATGGAAAACATCATAGAAACTAGTTAAAAATGATTACAAAAATTTGTCAAAATTTGATTTTTTTTGTATATATGTCAATACATCTTAGGAGAAGCCTTTTTCACATTTTAACCAATGGAAAACATCATAGAAACTAGTTAAAAATGATTACAAAAATTTGTCAAAATTTGATTTTTATGTACATATGCTGACATTAAGCCAATGAATCTGTTTGCATCATTTATTCCGAGTTATAATGCTCAGTAACAAATCACTCTCGCGTATCTAAGACATACACTGTTTTAGGACGTCAAAACGTCATTCTTATATATGTAAAAGCAACAAAAAAAAAAAAAAAAAAAAAAAAAAAAAAAAAAAAAAAAAAAAAAAAAAAAAAAAAAAAAAAAAAAACCCCTTATCTTAAGAAAAGAAGCTGCTTTAATTTTAATTTAGATTTATCTTAGTCACTACTTCTGACTTATCATTACTTTTCTTTAATATTAAATAATTAATGTTCTTTATTGTAATTCAATCATACCAATAATTCATCGTCTCTGTAATCTTAAGACTTAGTTTTAACTCCTCCTCCGGCTAAACTAACACTGTAATACTAACACTGTAATACTCTCTATGCTCATAAATTGTTTATGTAATTGTACATTTTCTTCTGCCTCATGGCACAGGGCTGGAGTATTTCAATAGCTTAGGCCCTGTAAATTACCAAATGTCTCCGCTCACTAAAGGAAAATAGGCTCATCCATAATCTTTTAATTTACTAATCCATCTTATTTCACACTATTGTAAGATGGGGTCGTTTGTATCTCATAAGCATCGACCCCACAAACCATGTATACATGCAATTGCCCCTAAAATATAACATTGGGCTAATAAATTCATAAAATCTCGTTGTAAACTCATTTCAAAAAAAAAAAAAAAAAAAAAAAAAAACCTAACCTAACCTAACCTAACCTAACCTAACCTAACCTAACCTAACCTAACCTAACCTAACCTAACCTAACCTAACCTAACCTAACCTAACCTAACCTAACCTAACCTAAAGTCGCACGCCGTCCGCCGCCGCGAACGCCACGTTTCTGCGACGCTCCGTTGTCTTTAAATCGCAAAAATAGTCTTTTTACGTCTAAATACAGTGAGTTGCATATCAAAAGACGCGCAATTTTACCCTCGTGACGATCCCGCAAACCGCGTGAAAATCGGACTTACGGTTCTCGAGTTATCGGCCCAAAACCGCTAAAATCAGTGACTTGTGACACAAAATTGTGAACGCTGCCCGATTTGTCGCGACGACACCCCAGTTTTTGCACACGCTTCGACGCGCCACATCACCCTCCAACTGCCTGCGAAATTTGGGATTTTTTCCGGCTCAATTGGATGAGTTATCAACCAAAAACCCCACCGAGCCCCCAAGTCAACTTCGCAGCTGGAGCTGGTACCACCACAAGCGCTACTGGGATCGACGCGGACCATCACCCCCATCATTCTCCAGGTTACAGATCGGAAATCGCATCACCAGAAGCTTAGTTGTCGCCGTTTTACCGCTGGACTCAACACAACCTGAACTTCGCTGAAGATTTTCTCGCAATTTTCAGCGACAACCACCCCTCGAAAATTCAGTGAAGATAGCTTGAAGCCTCTTCTTTCCGGAGGTACCATTTTTAGATTTTTAAGTGCAATAGTTTAGTTTCTATAGGCATTTTCCTTCGAGTAGAGATTATAAAGTTCATTCAGTGTTGCCAATTTATGCTATTTTCAGTCATAACTTTAGTTTCAGTACATTTTTATTCAGTTTCTCTTCGCTAAAGTTAGTTTTATAGTTTTCCACAACTTCCCTGAAAATTTCAGCCAGATTCATTTGTAAACAAAAGAGTCGATTTCGAAATCGAATTACGTAACCGCGCGGCAAACTCAAATCATCGCCTAATCATTACGAACTTTTATCGTTTAAATTTTATTAACATGTCTTCGTCGGACGGGGAAGAATACGATGGTGACTACGGGGACCTTACCGCCTACCTCTCCCCGTATGGTGGGTCACCCACCCCCTCTGATAACACCCTTAAATCCGGTAGATCTGGTAGATCCACGAGATCTGGTAAGTCTGGTAAGTCTGGTAAGACCACATACCGCCCAGTCTCTAAAGCCAAACATCCCAGCATCAGCAGGGAACACCATTCCACTCCATCCATCTCTACAGCCACCACACAACCACAATCACAACCGGCTGCCAAGCAGCCCTTTGACTACGAGGGAGCCCTCCTCAAGGGAGCCCTCGGTATGCTAGACCGTATCAAGCACTGTGTGGCACAATGCGGGCGCGGTATGAAAAAGGAGTACCGCGACGAGATCAACGAGAATGTGGGCGCGCTGAAGCGATATGTTACGGGCACACCACCGCCCTGCTTCACAGACAAAACATCTAAGGACGCGGCCCCTGGCATCGACCAGGTGCGGCAGGCGGTTCGCGAGGAGCTGGCCAAGGCCAGTGCCCCCAGTCCTGAGACCATCAGGGAGACTGTCAGGGACTGCGTCCGGTCTGAGATTCGCAATGCGTTGCGCACACCTAGCACGCATCCTGCGGCCCCGGGTTTACTTACCTACGCTGAGGCCACCGCTCGCCCCACCCCACCTAAGCCCCAAGGCGGACACATTCTCGTCGTGGCCAAGACAGGGGACCCCCCTGCCACTAAAGATGAAATAAATAAAATTTGGAAAGACAATATCTCCTTCAAAACATCTACCTTCGCACCCGCCCGCATTCAAACCATTCATAACAACCGCCTAAGGGTAGAATTCGACACACTTGAGCAGCGGGACGAAACCGCGGAACGCCTCGCCTCCAATTCTGCCCTTACAGCGAAAAAACTTAATAAGTTACAGCCTATGGTGATCCTTAAGGGCATCGCACGTGACACCAACAAAGACGAGCTCGCCGACATTCTACTCGGCCAGAACCCCACAATCACAAAAGCCTTCAAAGCTGATACTGATATCACCGTGAAATTCACGAAAAACAACCGACGCAACCCCAGCCTATACAACGCCATACTTATGGTCACACCCCCCATATGGGAGGTCATGACCAAACTAGGACGTGTTAACATAGACCACCAACGTGTATCCGCTAGTGACTATTGCCCCTTACTCCAATGCCACCGCTGCCTGCAGTATGGACACCTACGTTCCAAATGTCGCACCGAAACCGAAGCTTGCTCACACTGCGCATCCATAGAACACTCATTTATAGACTGTCCAGCTAAAAACGACAAGAACGTTGTGAAATGCCACAACTGCGCCAAAGCTGGTAAGCCTGCCAGCCACTCAGCCACCTCACAAAACTGCCCGCTGCACATCATCATGACCGAGCGCACCCGCGCCCGGACCGACTACGGTAATTAATTAATAAATTCATCTTTTATTTTACACATCATACACATTACACTCATCATTACATACACACTTTCACTACATAACACTCACCCTTGACACTTTTTACACTCATAACATCTCGTCATTTACATACATACATAAATCCGCTCACCCTTGACACTTTGTGCACTATCGACTCTGTCCCCTCACTATTATCGTATCCATTGTTCTCGCGGTAATAGTGCGGCGACTGACTCGACTTTCGTGCTAGTGCTGACCCATATCGGACGCCCCACTTAGGGGGCGCTCCCTATAGGAGTAATGGATGACAACATACAATTTTTACTTCACATCTATACACATTCTAACACATTCTAACAATCATTATACACACTTAATATAGAAAATAATTGAAAACTTGCTTAATTAAAATATTCACACTACAACTGTTATTTAAATATCTAAACATAATTTAATTTAATTAATCGCCTATAATACTCATATTACATATAAACACATTTAAATACACGGTATCTATTAGTCATAACATTATTAACATCGCATCACTAACACATAATCATTCTCATCTAATTGTTTACGTCCACTTACATACATTACACATCTTTATAATTACTTATAAGTAAACATTTAAATATCTTATTTATACTCTTGTATTTTATCTGCCCCCACCAAACGCTCACACTTGACACTTTTGTGCCACTTGTCGACACTCATCTCGACTACATCCCAACACTAGCCAGTCCTTATCATTATACCACGTGACATAGAAAAATCGAGTTTTAACTAACTTCTAGTACATCTACTTCAAATCTCTATTCACTAACATGTTCAGGGATGTTTTGCACACTGTTTTCATACCTCACACACTAATTTCCATGCGTTTTTACTCACTTTTCATCACTTCGATTTGCTTCATACAAGTAAGCCACGCCCCAAGCCCCGCCCACTCATTATCACTGAAATACCGTATTTTATCACCTAAAATCATCATATTATTGTTCACCTATGTTTAAGTAACCATTTCTATATAATACTTACGCCAATATGTCTCTCATTCACCGGCAAACGGGCCTTTTAGTTGTAAACACACTTTTCCTCATTACTCACGATCCACAAGACCTATGATTATGAAACTCACAATAATAAGCCTTCAGATCAATACCTTTCATTTGACACCCCATTCTCCTATTTTAAACACCCCTGCGTCCTTAAATTTACATCTCAAATTCACGGAACGTCAGCGTAATAACACCCTTGAAAATTAGAAAAAACTCGAATCTCTGTCTATTACCTACCTCATACCTTACTCTATTAGTCAATGATCTATCTTTTAACATTACTGTCACATTTTACCAAACAACTACCTCTCTAACCTCATACATACAAACATCACCTTTATGACGCTTTTACAGCCCAACGACTGACGCTTTGCATTAACTACTCACACAAATCGCTAATTATATTCTCCATCTACACCTCCACATAATCATAATATTGTAAACACATTCACAACATCTATTTCATAGTTTACTCAATACATCCCACACAACATTAAGCCCTCATTCCGTATTTTACACCTATTTGTCCCATTCAATTACTCGACGACTCTTCACACGCCACCTATACCACTTTCAACACACCACTCGCCGTACAAAACTTTACACAACGTAGTTCACACTTAGCACGTCACAAGCACGCTTTTACACCTCATAGCACAACCCAATAGCTTCAGTTTTACTGACGCTTCACACAGATGTCACTAGATATGCACACACCAATACACATACAAACATTACACATCACGCCCGCCACACAATATACACTATCACCCTATATTTTATTGATTTATAATTAATACGCCATCACTTTCCACATAATTTACACACTTTTAAACTTCACACTCCACCTTCATCTCGCGAATTTAGCGCCCCCAGCGGCAATTGACATTCAACTCCTACCACCCTATCTAATAGCTTCAACACAGATGCCGCCTCTATCCTTTCTCTGAACATTGACATCTTTACTTATACAAAACACGTAAACACTTACAACCTCCTATCGTATTATATCTTAACTCTCAATTTTTAATTTACATAATTAACGTCATTTGCATCATCATTAAACATCAAATCTCACGCCCGTAGCGCCATCTGACCACACTAATCATAACAACTCGTTCCTGCGGATTTACCGCCTCTAGCGCTCGTCCAACACACTTTACACTTTAGTACACTGCACACCACATCTCAACAACTTTCACATAGATGTCACTAGTCTTGCACACATTAATAGTTAGACACACACATCAATTACCAATGATATATAATATCAATCAACAATCATATCTATTAATTCATCAAACCACACAACAACCTACTACACAATCGCACATTATTCAAATAGTAACATTAACTTCATACCTTTACGCGAACCCAACGCCCCTAGCGGAAACTCTGTATATTACATACAATCACTCGTCCACTAATAACTTCAACTTAGTTGTCACCTCATACATACAATGTAACAAATACTGTACGAACATACTCACAATATCATCTCTTAATTACTTAACATTCTCCTCTTCGATTAATTCACGTTTCTATTGTTATCACATAATATCACCACGCGCACTTACTTACGCTTTCAGCGCCACCTTTTTCCACATCACAAAACGCACATAGCGGATTTAGCGCCTCTAGCGCTCACATAACACAACACCCACCACATCGCTTTCCACACACACAGTTTTGCTACTCTCTAACAGATGCCGCCTCACTCGCGTACACAACCTACATTCACACGATATAATTTTGATCATTTGCATTGTAAATAATCATCAGCCGACACTAAAACATACATTATTAATTAATTACTTGTCATGGGTTAAGTAATCACATACATATCACGCTGCAATCGGTTTCGATGCGACATAATATCTAGGTGCACATAGCGCCACTTCGTATAGCATGGCAAACTTGTTCCCTAGTCTTAGCACGCCTGTTCGGGCTGCCACGAACCCCGTGGCGCTAGTCACTCTATCTCCCACCAGAGGTCGACTGTATACTCACAATAATTACGTAAGTTATTCTAGCCATTATTTTGATACATTAATTGCATCAGCCTCTTAGTGATAAACTAATCATATATTGCGATGGGGCATAAGTCAACAAAAAACTTATCCCCATCCATTTTAACTTTAATTGTATCAATGTTATCGCATTAATCACACATATTATTACGCAACTAGTCTTATAAATTATCACCAGAGGTCGACTACAAACATTACAAATTCGCATAATAACACAATATTCCCTTGCTGTCACCGTTAAACATTGTACATACTCACATCATTTATCTTTAATCACCTATTAATATACTTTTACTTGATCAACTCACCTATTAATAGACACTACATACTAATCATTACGCGCTCAAACTCACGCTCGCAGCGCCATCTTTTCACACCACAAAACTTACGTCGCGGATTTAACGCCTCTAGCGCACACATTACACAACACTCATCATTCCGCCTTCCACACACACAGTTTTGCCATTTCCTAACAGATGCCGCCACACTCGCGGATAAAATTAAATTTTGTAACTACCATGAACCTCGCGACCTCAGTACCGCTGCCCCGCACTAGATGGCGCAGTCTCGGTTAACATTTACGTAATTCGATTTCAATTTCAACTTTTATATACTTATCAAATTTAAATTTCTAACACTGCTAATTTAATATTATCAGTGTACAACTTAATAATATACAACTACTTTGACAATAGCTTATCTCCTTCTACTCTATTTTGCACTCAGTTTACTTTAAATTTTCCTTAGACTTTGTTATTAATTCAAGCTCTTATCTCGCTACCAATTTGACTTCTTTATACACGAATAAGCTCTCTCATCCTAGAACTACTATGGATATACTCCTTTTATCTCTGTCTTGTTACCATATTGATCTATTCTTATAATTACTCAACTGCTGATTTAATTAATATTTAAGCAAAATAGCATAATTACGACACACTGATTGCTCTACTAGTATTACTTCATTATAGTTTTGACTGATTTAATTATACTAGCCTACGCACTAATGATGGTACACCGT